>JABVXW010000451.1:0-39028 GCA_013365375.1 Litomosoides brasiliensis | reverse complement strand
TATATATATATATATATATATATATATATATATATATATATATATATATATATATATATATATATATATATATATATATATATATATATATATATATATTTGTGTTGAGTAACACATTTTTAGTCCACTTGAATTAACACATTACAAAAGTTTTGACTCTGTTTCAGATTTCGATAGAATATTTGTACAGTTAGAGAATAATGCACAGACAGTACTAAAGATAGGCAAAAGACTTCGAGATCTTGCAAAGCAAAGACATGGACCACTGTGCAATCCAGAAGGTGGTACTATTATAGCAGCATTGTAAGTCTTTTTGTTTTTTTTTACATAAGAAGTCTTTTTGTAGCTCTTTGTTATATACTATAATATGTATTCGACATAGGTATTGTTTTTAATGGTACTAAAAATTAGGAGGGAAAATTTTAGATATTCAGTTGATCGTTGCTATTATCGCGCCTCAGTCTGCTCTAAAGCTGATATTGATTCTGTAGTTGTAAGTTTTCCTTTCTCCCTTCTTTGTATTTCCATAGTAAGACATTGAAAAACAATTATTATTGTTACTCTGCAGAGCAATATCTAATTCCTCCCATTTTCATTTTTATTTATTAAGGCGTTTTATGTTGATTACGGAAACATGGCATCTGTTAACATCAACGACGCTTTTTTACTAGAAGATGAATATCTACTATCAGTTCCTCCGCAAGCTGTACAAATAATCATTGATGATGTGGGGAGACCTCGGTTGACTTCAGAACAGATCAGAAATTTGCTCACTGATCAGACTATTGCTGCACAGATAAGTATGTTATTTTCATGAACAGGGCTGCAGGAATCTCGAAAAGATCTAAAACATAGTTATACAAATCTTTCATGTCTTTGTCGTCTATTCATAGCTTGAAGCATAAAATATTTTTATTCTTCATACTATAATCATTTAGTATTAATATAAGATAATACTGCATGTTATTATCCATTTTAGAGGCTGTAAGTGAGAATGGAGAATCATTTGTCGCAAATGTGTTCGTAAAAGACGAGAAAAACAGAAATATTAATTTCACAGAAGTAATACTTGGTGAAAGGCCAGCACCAGCGTTGCCCGTCCCGAAACGTTAGTTTTCTGTTATTAGTTCAAATTTCGTTCAGATTTCACTTTTATATCGTACAGTTGCGGAATTTATTTTGCTTGAGTTGTTACTTAAGTTGTCATATTTTTCACACAGAAGTATAGAAGCCTTGAATAAGACATTAAGGTACTAAGAATAAAAAGATCAGCCATTTTGCCCTGAACAATTGAGCTTTATTGCGTTAGTTGCACATTCAAAATACTTTTTCTGTTTTTAAATAAGTTTAAATTGCGAAAATCTTGTAGCGGTTACTATTGACAGTTTTTTGGATAATGAAGGCGAATTGGTGGATCATACATGCCAAAGTAAGTTCTCATTCGTTAATTCTGGTGAATTTAAGTCTCTGCGTTCGTTGTTGCATCTAAGTTCAGTAATAATTATATATATATATTGCAGACGTTCAAGTTATATTTAAAATATTTCGTGAGTAATGTATTATGGTTTTTTGGATGCTTCAAAATTTTAATCTAAAAGAGATGTTTCCTACTGTCTCTTTCGTTTTGCTAGAAAAATTGCAATGCAAAACAGTGTGTGAAAAATTCTTTTATGTAAATTGTACGGTATCTTTCAAACACGGGCTCCTTGCTGATAATTGCAGTTCCAATAGTGGTAAAATTTTTGAAATTTGTTTTCTCTGGGGCTCTAATTACTGAATTTTTTTTTTGAGTTTTTTAGTCGTTACTTTTTTATTAGAAGTTTGTTGATGCACAATTTTTTTCCAAAAATGTCCAGAACATCTCCAAACTTTGCCAGTCAAGTGAGAAGTGCATTTGAATAACAATTTGAATATCTGTGGAACGATTTCATTAATAATTTTGGCAATTTTCGGTAGGTATAAAGGATTTGAAGGTGACAGATGGAATAGAGCTTACAATAATAATTGCGACTCGAGTGGCTTTCGAAAACAAAACCGCGGAAATTTCTCGAGCAACTTTCACAGTGGCATCAATCGTAATTTCACTAGCTACAGTGGTGGAAGTGCTGCAGGAATAGGTAATGGAAGTTTGCCATCGGCACATTAAGTTGTGTAATAACTCATGCGTTTTATAAGAATTCTATACTTCTTTGAAGATTTAACTTGGTCATTGCAGTGCGCCATGATTGTGCGGAGCCTGGACATTTCACCCGTCAATGTTCGATTAATCGTAAAAGCGGTTTTGCTAAAGATAAAAACAGTGATGACAGTGGAAGACAAAGATTCGTTGCTAATAATTGTTCTGCTGGATCTTATCGTACCAGCAACAAGGGAAGTAGAGGGCGTATTAACACCAACAACAGTAGTAACTTCTTTGGTTCAGGATTTAGTGATTCGAAAAGCAAGGATAGTTTTGGTAAGCCAATCTCCAAATTTTAGTGTTTTTAACGCTATGCAGATAGAAAACTCTATATAATTTTTAACGAAACTTACAGGTAATCGTTCAGGAAGAAGAGATCAGTCGCCTCGTCCGTTTCTGGATCGTGATATTCATGTTTGTTCTTTTATATGTAGTATATCTTTTCCTCATAGTTTACCTATGTTGTCTTATTATGCCAAAATGTTCAATTATAGTATGATGATACTGCTGCCGACAAAAGCGGTTGGAAGTCAGGTAACTGGACAGCGGTATCTAATACAGATACGGCAGAAAGTGAGCTGGATTTTCTTTTAAACAATGGTTTCGAAAAAAAGAGAGGCAAGGAAAATATAGAAAGTTGGATTGTGAACAAAGGCGAATGGAAAGTAAATAATGCTAGTTGGGAGCTTCTTGATAATGGAAATCAAATTAAAGCATGCGAAGGAAATCCCACAGCTCCTTCAGTGTGCAGTAATTTTGATGGTGTTGAGAACCGCAGAAATGCTGTGAGTGATACACATGCATTCTTCACTTTTCCTTTTTCTCCTTTTTTTACGCATATTTTTAATGAGTGACTGAGATCAAGCTTCCTTCTTATCCTTTTTTTAAATTCACTTTACGTTCAGATCTCTTATGTTTCCTTACACTTTTCTGCAAAATCACTTGCAATATCTCGTTGTAAAGCGAAATAAGAAGAGCTGAGATATCAAGAGGGAAGGGACGTTGCCTACACATCTCGTAGGCAAGTGTGTTAGTTGGAATGAATACTAGAAATCTGAGGAATTGGCTGCTAACAGGACAAGGTGACATTATAAGATCGATGACATGTATCTTTGTCTAGTTTACATTCTTGTGAGCTTTAGGAATGCAATGTCCTGACGGATAGATGAATTTGACATTTATTCATTCTAGTTTAACAATGGTTGTGGAAAATTAGTCATTGTTCCTACTATTCTCTATTTTACTAACTTGAACACGTATTGGCTTCAAGTAATTTACATTCCATATAATTGAAAATTTCAGTGTAATGAATCGATTGAGACCCCTGAAAATTTGCCAATAAATGCATTTCATGTTTCACTACAACCAGATTTGGGGGTTGATACTGGAGGAGTCAATGGAATGAAAACCACAACCAGTGGAAATCTTTCAAATCATGGGGTAATTCTCTTAATAAATTGCTACTAAAACATTGCAAGCTATTGCAGACAGTGTTTTTCAATTTTTAAAACGTTTGTTTCGATGTACTCGTAAGTTTGATCTATTGTAATTGCGTTGCAAATGGCTTTGCCTCAAGTTATTATCAAAACAGCTAAAGCTTAATGAACCTTTTTCTCATACTTAGTAATTATGTTACTATTATTTCTAGGAAGTTTATTACTGTTGTCACTGTTTTTTCATTTTTTTTTGTATTTTTTTTTAACTTTGTTAAACTTAGCATTATCAGGTGACTATTAGATGGAGATGTTGAATGGTTTAGAAGTGAAAAAGTGAAATATATATTGCTAAAATTTCAAGCAAAACTACTGAACACTTAGAGTCATGAACTGTGTTCAAAGAGTGAAGAGCTGGAAATGAGATTCTTTCCCTTATATTTTAATATTTTCTTTGTTTTGCATTTAACAGAGCGTAGTGTGAGAGGTGATACAAATTCAGCTGCTACAATTAGGAAATAAAATCTTATTTCCCGCTCATTATTTGGTCCATGAGGAAGACCGCCTTGTTTTTATGATATTCTTGGAGAACTTTCCTCATCTTTTTGAATGGTCCGTTTTTTTTCACCTGACGTTTTTCATTTGCTTGATGAAGTCACAGCCTTCTCGATAATTTATGCACAAATTTTTAATGAGAAAAATTCCAGGTGATGCTTAGGACATTTGTTTTTATCGTCATGGCTAAGTTAACTCTTTTCAAACATACTGAAAAAAATATTATTTAGGTACCAACTGAATCAAATACTGTCCAACTGCCATTAAACACACTCAGTCATATCGAATTAACAAGCCTTGAAGAAATCAAATTCGGTGACACTGTTCGTGGTCTACGCTCAGATGGCCTGGTTAGATTATATGCGATTTTTTGAATTTTTGTAAATCTGTAGCGTGCTTATACTTGACTATTACATTTTAGCGCTCTTGTCTTTATCTGGTTTTCTTTTCTATATTCGAAGCAAAACCGGTATACTGATTTTTCTTCAAGAATAGTGAAAATCTAACCACTACACCATTCGTAATAAAAATTTTAATCTTAAATCACGAGATATTTCTATGAAGTTATATCATGCTTATGTTTAGGGAAGTGCTGATCCATCATCGTTTTTCGTTCAGTTGGATCGTGATAAAAATATCATTGAGCATTTAGTGTTACTGGATGATCAGTTGCCAGCGGACCTTCCAAAGTTGTCTTCATTCGAAATTTCTCAGGCTTGTATTGCTCCTTTCATGGGACATTATTATCGAGCAGAAATCATTGGCGAAGAAAATAAAACTAAGTATGTTTTCAAATCTGAGGTAGATAAGAATTTCTCCAACCAATATGGCGTCAGATTATTTTTAAGATACTTTATTTTGTTGTATTTTGTGACGAGCGTTTTATCCAGCGCCTAAAGAAAAAATTCGTGATGGGTTTATGCTTCATTGGAACATTAAATGAGGTAACACTCCTGTATGCATGATTTTTTGTTTACATTAGGAGAACCACCGATATATTTCGACATGTAAAGGATTTTATAAACTTACTATGGGATTTTTAAGAATTCTCTGTTTTATTGCTTCTGCTATTTGGGGTATAAAATCAGTGGGCTGTATATAAATGAGGTTGATCAAACTAAAAATTTATTTCTTTAAAGGAAAAGAATCCTATTCGTTGATTATGGTAATGTGGAAAATATAGAAACATCTATGCTTTACGTTGTAAATAATTCTCTTCCGGATCACTTCTGTACATCAAGGAGACTAGCTTTTCATTGTCGACTGCACGGTATCATGCCAGTAGCTTCTAAGGTCAGTTTAGTTGTTCGTTGAAATAGGATTAGATTATTCTTCAGCAAAAATTTCTCCCTTCGAATTAATTCAGCTATTCGGACAGTTCAAAGTATAGAGTGGCCGCACTTTCAACTTTGTGTGGATTGACCAAAATCATGAAGTGAAACCCACTGACTTAGCATGGTTTGGCTGGATTAAATGGAAATACTAATGACTAACATTGTGGAATTCTAAGAGATTTAGTTGGAAGTATGTAAGGTGATATTCTGGAGTGCCAAGGAACAAAATAAAGTCCACTTTGATGATTTTAGCCTTTCTATGGTGTGGTTATTGAGGGATTTGCATTTACAATTTTCCGTATTTTTCAAAAGTTTTCTGATACACGTGAATATAATTTATTTCAGCATACATTCGATTCGGAAGCTCGAAAGATATTCAAAGAACTTATTACTAATCAGGACCTATTCATACGTTTCTTACAGCAATCAGTGAAAGGTATTTATGAAGTAACAATTATGCTCACTAATGGGGATTTTGTTTCCGATATTCTGATTTCAAGGTACATGTTCCTTATAGATTTTGAGCATTTCATTTTCTCACCAAATGCGCTTTTGAGAGAATAGGAATGATTTCCAGAGGTTTTGCTGCTCCATTGAAATGGGGCATCGGACCAATGCTGCCGCTTTATGAAACATTGAATGTTCTTCGATCCGATGAACTTGATCATGTCCAATCTGTTTTTACTGTTCAGTTATCAGACAGTCTTGGCCGGCTTGAGCAGGTGATGTTATAACTTATTCAGCAATCTAAACTTGTGGAATTTCTTGTTTATATAGGAAGAAGATTCACCTTTTTTCCAGATTTTGACTACTACGTGTGTTCTTAATTAAGCAATTGCGGCGCAGTTTTTTTGGTTTGTTTTTTTAAGGTGAATTATGAAAGCACTACAGTTAGCACAAAGCAGATGGTATGAACTATTTCCATTGATAGAACATTCAATCAATAATCCGGTTTTTAGACTTTACAAGTGAAATAACATGTGAATCAACAAACAGAAATACGTAAAGGTGCGGTCGTATCTCTCGTGGAAAAAAGGGAAACTAAAGTTTTAAATAATTTTTTTTTCAATTTTCAGCTAAACAATGGATATGTTGATAGCAAAAAAAGGATAGAAGTACCACAGATTGGCGACGCAGTTATTTCATATTTTGAGGAAGCGCCATATCGTGCAGAAATTATCGCTATGGATATTGACAATAAAAGTAAACCATATCGTGTGCGCTATGTTGATTATGGCAATGAAAGCCTCTGCTCGAAAGAGGAATTGTTCATGTTGGATAGAGACGAACAGCCTGATGTAAATTTATTGCATTTGGTTTTTTCTTATCCGGCAATTGAATTTTGATTTATACTAGGCACTGTTTTATAATCAATCATAAAACATGAGACGAATATTAAAGTGGTGTTTATTTAACATTCAATACATTCAACATGAAGTAATAGAGTTCAGAAATAAAAAACTGCATTTAATTCTGTACCAATCTTTTGGAGAGTACCTTTATTTCCTAGTATTTCTGATTTTACGATGCGGTTTCTATATATTGCTTTGAATTTTGATGCCGATGTTAGAACTCAGTGGTATAAGAAACGTTTTAATTTATTGCACGGTTTCTGATCAAGCAATAAATTAAAATTCTTGTTCATCGGAATACTGGTATAATTCTTTTTTTCATTTTCTAGGAAGTACTTTATACTCCTAGACAGGGTATTCGGTGCCGAATCGACGGTGTGCGACCTTTAAGTGAAAAGGAAGGGTGGTCTGATGAAGCACAGAAATGCATCGATAGCTTGTTAGCTCCTTGTACTTCATTTAAAGCTGATGCTGGTAGTCCGAGTGCGGATGGAGTTTATCCTATTAGGGTTAGTTATCTGTCTTGGAAAGAAAAAATACTGTGACATATTTCAGTTTATCAGCCAGCTTCACTTTTTTTAAAAAAAAAATGAGAGACACATTTTGTTGTTACATTTTGAAATATTTTGCATAATAAACTTCGAAAATTTTTGGAGGCTAATAGTAGATGATAACAGATTATGGTACTCAAGAATCAGTTGAATGGAAAAGATTTTGGAACTGATGAAGTAAACGACGCTAATGATGAAGTTGAACTGGCGAACTGGTTAATTGCAAAAGGTTATGCGGAAATGCAGGATATTTGGAGAGACTATCCTGTAAAGAATTTATTAGCTGATGGCGAACATGAATACGAAATGTTCATCACAGAAATTGATGAACAAATCATTCGTGCACGTCCGTGTATTTTTGTTGAGCGATATAACAAAATGAAAAAGGCATGTTACACTGGTCGTTGAAATGTCTTTAAGTTCATATCCCTGTCCTGATTTTACTCAAACTTTATGTTTCTTGTTTAGCTTAATCTTTCAAAAAACTGTTTTTACTATGTGTTTTCTGGATTGTTCTTTTTCTCCACTACACTGGATTATTGATATTTAATAGCAAAATATGCGAATTAGCCTGAAATTTGTGTGTGTCATGTTTTCAATTCTTTTAATTTTAGGCACTTGCAAACATTAAAACAATTCCTCTGGTAGCTAGTGCAACTACTGGCTTAATTTCCTTGAACGGTGAAAATAAACGTGCTATGTTGATCTCTTCAGTAAATAGCGCAACGTCAAAGAAATGTTTGTTGGTCGATGAAGGCATTTTAACTGAAGAAATACCCTTCCAATTTTCCAGCATTAGTGAATTATGTAAGTTGTTTTTGAAGTTTTTGCACTTTTTAGCAGTTGCCGTGGGAAATTCCGTGCTTCATTGCTTGTACAAGACTTGATCTAATGCTACGTTGTTCTTGAACGTTTTATAAAGTTGGTTTTGCTGGTAATCTATTTCTAATTATATTAAATAGAAAGTTTGAAGTACTGATAGATTGTTTTAAGAGCCAAAATGCTATTATATATCATAATATACTGAGATAGACAGCAGAAAAATGTAACTCAGTTTGGGAAGAAATTTAAAAGTACAGTTTGAGAATGAGATATGTTAAGTTCTGTTTCAGGTGATTCTGACGGATTCTTAGTGCGGACATGCCATCGTCTGTCAGTACAGCTTAGGTTTACCGAATCCTTGCTTGATGAAAAGTCGCGAGAAATGATAAAAAATAGTGCTGCAAACGGTCCAGTTAAAGTCGTTCTTGTTGAATACAGTGGGGTATGTTTTGACAATGTGAAATTTCTGGTGGATCTTGAGACGTCACAGTGTTCTGTATTATTCAAAAGCTTACGTTATTTTTTACGAAGTTCCAGTACAACTTATTGCTTTCATAATTTTTTAGATATTTTATTATTTATAGGATAATAGCTACCTAATCAGTGACATTTTCTTCTCTGACGGCACAGCTTTGATGGAAAAACTCAAGAAAACAAGGAAGAATGGGACTAACGAGGAAGAATTAGCGCCAGACCTTGTTCGTAGTGATTTTAACCAAGCTTCTGGTAGAAGCTCAAATCAAGGTACGAGGCGAATATTTGTTGACTACTACTTGGAAAATAACTGCAAGACGATTTGCAACAGTAGATTGGATCGTGCTTTAAGAAGCCTGCATTTATGTTCCATCAATTTTTGCTGAAACTTTCCCAGAATTATAATGCTAATTAAGTTGCTTGTAGGCGGTTATATGCATCTTATGACATTTCTGTTTGAGGAATTGAAGAAAGAGATTCATACTGTTTCTTGAACTGAAAAAACTGAAATTTTAGACGAAAAAACAACAGATTCGAGACTGCTAAATAATTGGACGAAGCAAATTGAGTCCAGTGATCAGGTTTGGTTTTTTAAACCACTGAATCGACATTGCTTGAAAATGCACCAATGTCGATTATCTTTCAAAGTTTACAGAAATTACTTCAGTTATGAAATTTGTTTGAAAGATTTAAGCAACAGTTTTTCAGGTATCGGAAATCTCCAATGGTATTTTCGACAATATGCATGGAGATCGTACAACATTTAGTACTGAAATCGCTACTGTTCTGGATTTGTTGGTATCACGTATTTCAGATTTTGACGAGGTTCAATGATATGAATTTATTGCGAGTTTAGTAGCAATTTCAACATTTTGATGTATTGTAAGCTTAATTCTGTCAATTTTTTAGTAGTAATCGGAGAAAAATGCACAAGCTAGAAATTTTGCAGAATTTTATTCGTTTGACACCTGTTATTAAATTAGCTGTTATTAACACCTGTTGTTAAATCTGTTATCTATCGTTGATAATTCTATATGGTAATCGGTGATAATTGTTCTGTGTTATATCATCATATGGAAATATTTTTTACCTATATGATTAAGGCATTTAGTGAATTTCTAATCCGCATCGATGAGACTTTTTAAAAGAAGACTATCACTTTTGTCTGACAACAAAATATACGAAGTTATAGCAGGGTAAATTATTTGTTTGGTGTAACCGGTTTTGATATTAATATCTGCGTTTATAATAGCTAGAAAAAATTTAGAAGTTTCGAATAATTTGATTTTGCAAGGAAATTTCGGATCTTCTTTTTCATGCATGATTTTCATTGCTCATTATATGTTAGCTCCTAGTGGATTTCATCACCTCTCTTAAATTTGTTTTGTACTTCTCAATTACTACTTAATCATGAGGTTAGCAAATATACCTGTATATCTATATATCTTATACCAGTAATTATTTTCTTTTCGCGTTGTCCATCATTGTTATATAGGTTGATGTTTTTCACAGTAATTGACTTTGCAAACCTTTGTTACTTTTCCTGGGTATTGATTTTGCATTGAATATCACTGTAACTGTTTTCTGTTAACTTCTTTGCGTATCTTTTCATTTGATCATGCGTAATTACAGCTTTGCCTTGTCCTAAAGATTCATTAAATAAAAAAAAATTAAAAACCGATTATTTCATTATCCATGGTGGTGAGTAATTGACTTTTCCCAATTAAGGATTGTTTAGCTTTCTGTTTTTGCTTATTGCTGTAATGTTTTGATTCTCTTTAGAGATGTATTATTCACATCCCACCTACCGAATTTACTGCTTTTTGCTATATCATAATTCAGTGCTTTATTACAATAAAATTGCTTGCACATATTTTGTGCATTACAGAGGTTGACGTTCAATTCCCGTTTGCTAAACCTGAAAGTTTTTCTTGGGAAACAACCGATGCATTGATAAGCATTGTGAGAAGCGGGAGGTGCAATGTTCATTACGCAATTATTCCATTCGATGTCATTTCATTACTTTGAGTTCAACTGAACAGTTGTTTTTGCTAATGTGTCTTCCAGAACTAAGCGAGGATGACAGGTTGGCGAAGATCATACTTCATGCAACTGTTCAACTTCTAACCTTGACTAAGCTAGCTAAGGCAACAAGTCGAGAACTAGTAATATGCCTCATTGAAACTGTTAAATGCCAAATACCGAACAAACCACTATACGAAGTCCATGCTATACCATATAAATTAAATTATTCGTGTTTAAATTTAGAATTACTAGTACAAATGTTCGTTCACTTTAAATAGTAAAATCAAAAATTTCAGCGATGAATATTGTGTTTGCTGTGGAGGTTTGCATTCATATGTGGCAAGCGTATTTTTCTGCGTGATCGATTTCTGGTCAACGTGCTCAATGTTCTTCCTCACTGCTTTGTTTCATTTTCATGATGTAAAATTTTTTTTGGAAATTTCAAGAACAAAAAAAAAAGCTTTAATTGACAAAAATCATTCGAGAAGATGAAACTGGAATATTTTCATAAAAATTTTGTTTCTTCATGAAATTTATTTTATTACAGTTACTGGAAAGATAAAAAATTAATTTCACTTTGAATGCGAAATTTAGCAAAGAATAGGAATAGAAAGTATGAAATGGAATTTAGTTGTCTATGCATATTATTGGATTTTTTGATTTTTATAATTCTTAAAATTTTTGTTGCTTTGTATCTCAAAGTTTTTCATAATATCTACATCGAATGAAGCGATCCGTTGTGTGTTCTCTTTCTTCAAATAATTTCTTCACGTCCAAATTTTTTCAATTTACAAATTCACAGGAAAAAATTTGCATCATTCAAGTTTAGAAATTTCTTTTTATAATGTAGAATTTTCAAATATGTGCAAATGTAAGGTCTAATTAATGTATTTTTTTTTCTAATTATTAATATAATATTTGCTAATGTAAAGTCTAGTTAATATATTTTGAACACGAGTATTTCCTAAATTCCATAAAATTTCTTTATTTCTTTTTAAACTGAATATGAGAGGATTAAAAATGTAATCCTTTTGAAAATTTGAAAATTTTAGTTTTGTTTAAAATCTTTAATTCTTATTACTGTCACTTTTTGCGTCTCAATTAATTGTTCAGCTTTTGTGTTTAAAACAGTGAGGCTTTTTTTTTCAAATAATTTTAAATGATATTTTGAGCATACATTTGAAATTATCTAAAAATTCTAAGACATGAAATGTGAACTGAGTACTTATGACAGATATGAAAGTTGTTTTAATAAATTTTTGAAACAAACGCAATTTTGATTTAATAAGTGTTTTTAGGAACAATTAACATCGTCAGTAAAAGTACCATTGTTTGTTCTCTACGTTTCCTTCCTAACGTATCTTTCAGGACCTATTGGACTATACTTTGGTGTACGTTTTCTTTTCTTCTTTTCAAATCGGAAAATAAAAGATAAAAAGAGATTCATTCATACTTGAAAGTTTGATTTTAAAATTTCGAATCCAATTTTGAATAAAATTTTTTGCCTTCCTTCAATTATCTGCTATGATAAGACATGATGATTGATAACATACAATAATGGTCGTAGTAATTTAATGTAAATTTGTCAGAAAATTTTCAGCACACACTTCTCATTGCGTTCTACTACTGCCGAATTGTTGTTATGTTGTTTTTTGCCTTAACATGGGCAGTTATTAGTTCCGGTGAACGGAAATCCATCGTAGGTGAGTTATCAGAATTCCCATGATTATCGATTGCCAGTTATCTTAGGTGAGTTATCAAAGCTCCCATAATTATCAACTACTTTAAGTGAATTAATAAAATTCCCATTATTTCATTCAAGTTATCGTTAATGCATAAAAACTCACCCATCTACCAGATCTCCTCGAAAGACATTTTATAATGCAAATTTTCAAATTACTCTAACCAATAAATTTGTTAATCCAAGAAAATCAATAGTATTGATTGCATGAATAATTCGGATCGAAAGTCTTTACTTGTTGCAAAATTCAAACAAAACTTCTTATTTGTTTCTTTTACTTCTTATTTGTTCACGGATGAAGTCTAATACAACTACCAGAGATAGGCAAACCTGTTCATTTAGCAATTAACCATCTCAAAACAAACTTGCAATTGCTTAAGCTTACTGCTTCTTGTGCTGCTCTGAATGATAAAATATTTGCAAGTTCATCATAATTTTATGAAATTACAGACACTGTCCTTACAATACTATGGTCATTGACAGCATTTACCTATTTCATTGGATGGTATGTTCATGGCAAGACGTATAAATTTTTCAGCAGTCGGTTAATTGCTCTTACTTTTGTTCTTATTTGATATTTTGAAGAAATTATTGAGAATTTATAAAGGTATTATTGTCGATAAAAAATTATCACCGCAAAAATTATGCATTTGACAATTTTTGTCTTACCACATTTACATATTTCAATTAAAGAGGGAAAATGTGAAGGATAACTTACATTTGTTTCATTTACTAACACTTAAACCATTTCATCATTGCTCAGATAATTAATTATCATATAGAAAAGATAGCATAGATTGATATTTGCTTCATATATGTATTTGATTTCTGTTGTATATTTTTTCTAAACCTATTGAACAATGAATGTTAGCATTGGTACTTGGTTTTACAGATGGGCCGGATATGATGATGGTGATTTGGCATTTGCTGCTAAGTTACGGGCTCAAGGCTTACCTGTTGAGGCCTACGATATGCGTGAATATTTTGCTTCCACCAATCTGGAACGTGAATCTGCAAGACAGCACAATAAAGTGTCCACAGTTGCAATAGCGGAAAAAAGAGATTAAATTACAGCATCAGTTGTGCTAAATCAATAATCAGACGACATCAGAATTTTGATATTGGAGATTGAAGATATTCCAGTGATATATCTAACAATTCAGCAATTTCTTGCTTTCTCTTATATGTTGCATTCGATTTGAAATTTACATAAAGCTACTTGTAAAGTTTTCCAAGAGGAAAGTTCTATTGCAGCACAAGTAATACTTAAGGAAATAGGACAAAGCTTTACTGCAGCAAGAATTATAACTAATGAAAATGCGTAAGCAATAATTAGAATAAACCTTTATTTTAAACTAATGCATTTCATAAATTAGAACAGATGAGATCGCCAAAAGTAGTATTAGTAAATACGGAAGCAAAATAAATGGACCACGTATATATGGAAATTGAGAGAGAGTAAAATGGCGATCGGACGACGTAATTTGTAGATAAGGTAAGGAGGTAATATAAAAATCTAGCTCATGGTTGAAACAAATCCATAGCTTAAGTATTCGACAGTCAATTATACAACGATCAATATTAATAAATCCGAGCAGCAAAATGCAGAATATGTGAAATACAGGCACAGAATACATGGCATATCATAGCATTACAATAGCAATGTAGAAAACATAAGTCAATAATAACACATACAAAAGTTTTCAAAGCGAAAAATTACAATAACATCTAAAAAATTATGGTTGATAGAGCGGCATGTTGGCACAACTATTGAAAAAAAAAAATGGAAATTACCGTTTGATGTTATACCAGTTAGATCGACCATATGAAAAACCTCCTCCCTAACCCATGAAGCAAACTCCTGATCTCCTCTGTATGAAATGCCAATTAGTAACCATTTGTTTCCAGTAAAACGGATCTTTTCATAGTTAAGTTCACAAAATTTAATAAGTTTCACACAAATTTAATTGAATTAAAATATTGCACAACTGAATTGTTAGTGAACGTTATAAACTGTAAATACTTCAGGACCAATAATAACACAAATAGAACAACATGAAGCACTTTTTCAAAGCTGACCAATCTGATCATACGGATTAGTGATACTTTCAAAAGGTACCTCATATAAAACAGGATCGTATCTTGAAACAGTTGTAACTAGTGGATTATAGCCAAAATACGAAATAAACAAGTTAATACAAGTGGAATGTTGGACGTTCCATGTTAACAGATCAGCGCTAACAGCCCCTAAAAAACAGAAACATTTACTCCACCCGGTTTTAATTTCGAATTGATCATTTATGAAATTCAACTAAAATTCAAACTGAAAAAACCAAATACTAAAGGTGAACTAAATATATTAATTTACTCATGCTCTCGCTCTACCCGCCACTTAGAATATATGATATTTGACAAGGGATACTTACCTGGACAAACGAAGTTTTTTCGCGGTGTAACCTTCAATGGACTTTTTCCAGTAACGTCGCTAATCAAAAAATTCATTGCAATATCCTCACAATTTTTATTTCTTTCCACATAATCTATTACTTCTGATGGGAGTAACTCGTGATATAACATTCCATAGTACTGTAGAAAGGAATTTTCACATCTGATTGAGTTTTCATACATTTTGGATAGAACCACATAAAAATTATTGACATGCCAAAAGAACGGTGTTTTTTCATTCTGAGACAAAATAAGATTGAAGATAAATTTCCTCTTACCTTGTGATAAAACGCAGCTCTCATCAAAATAATATTCATCGAATTTTCGCACTCTACGTGATATTGGTATGATTTCGTAGATTCATTGAAAACAGCAGATCTCGGCATAAACCCCACTAAACGATCTGGATTTTCACGCCAAGTCTTAAACAATAAATATGAAATTACAGTATTCCCGCATTTTATTGAACTGTTGTAAGATGACGATATCTTTACCAAAAATTAAATTAAGCAAATTAAGTCAAAATCTAATTTATAAGCCTGTGTTATAGATTTATTTTATTAAAATATTCTTCCTAAAATTTCTGATTTGGTATGATACCTGGTAGCCAAATTCAATTTCATCAGCATTCAAAGTGACTATGTCCTCGTCAAGTGTGAGTACAGCATCTGTCGTTATTTCCGAGAACAAAATAAATCGGTTGGACAACATATTTTGGTCCATATGGATCACATGAATGGGTCGATTGATGTGTGGCCATTCGATCACTGCAAACAAAAAATCGCTTCTTATGGCTTTATAATATAAAGAAAAGACAGAAGGAACCTGTAGCAAAGCAGCGCTGATAAAATGTATTTAATTTTAGAAATGTATTGAAAATTTCATTTAATGATGCATCATATATCATTATTTCGACATCAATTCTCATGAACATGCAGGAACTGAGTAGCCAGAAGGTTAGTGAATAAAAAATGTGCTTACTTGGAGGAGGTTCACGAAAATGATTCCACACAACGACAATGCTGCGCAAACTTGCTACTTTAGCAAGCAATCGTATAATAGCAAACAACGAATCCGGTTTGTTGTATGTCAAGATAACACCCGTAAAACCTTCAGCAGAAGCGCGGAAAGGAAGAAAGAACGACGGAATAAGATTGTGCTGTAATATAGATATGAGTTAGAACAGTGGTTCAGAAATAGCACAGAACAGAACATGTGGTTAAAATAGAAGCTAGGGAAACATTCTTTGATATTTTTTTTACCTTTGGTGATTTGCAATTCCATTCATCGTATGTTGTAAATGAATTAGGGATAATACGCCTCTCCAAAATGTTTAAAGTTGTAAGAACAATTTTTTCAAGTGTAGAAAAATAACGGTTATAGACGAAAGAAATTTGTTCTCTCATGCGGTGTTTTCGTTCAGACGATAAACCTCGTAAGAATGCAAGCACAGAAGATAGACGACTTCGGGAAAACTTTAATGACAATCTGAAAAGTAAATAAAACATAATTTCTTAAACAAAAATACTTAAATTTTTGTTTCAAGAACTTCAGACAATATCAAAACACAATACACCCCATGACTACGAGATAAATGCGTTGGATAATTTGACATTCTCTCCACAGCTATCATAGTAGTTCCCCCTGCGCATTATCAATTTTGAGTCCCCACAAATTTCAAATTAACAACTAACAAGTCCCAATTGATCACTTCACTGAAGGGCAGAACAATGGAATCCGAGATAATAGCAGGAATGCATCCAACACGTAAAGCTGACATTAACAGTAGCTCAGATCCAGCAACTCGATCATCAACCAGGGTGAATTGACTTTTCTGAAACTTTTTAAAAATAATTTTTAATATGTTTTGATCAACCCCTTAATCCAAATAAAATATCATGTGTTCCTATATAAGAAATGAATTGACAAAGAGAGTAATTTAGTACTTTAATTGCTGCTGATTTTAAATTTTGAAAGCGACGTCTTTTTACTGGTAGAAAAATCCAAACCTTAACAATTGCATCTAAATTATAAGCATTTCCACGACTATCGCACAAGAGATTTCCATCTGTTGCATTGCAGTGGTCCAAGACAAGGCAATCATTTTCGTCAAACAAGTTTTTTAGTAATATTTTAACATTCTGAGAAGCAAATTTTATCGGTACAACAATAAAATATGAAAATTCTTCTACGGAAGATAAGAAAGACGACGGTAAAGCGTATGGATTCCATAAAGGCAGTGATAAATCGAAGCCGCGTCGAAAAGTCCTACGATGAGATCCAGTCCTATAAGTAAATTATTATTCCCGAAATATGTTTGAAAAGTACCAACAACCATCCATTTCCTATGTCCGTTACTCTGTTCCTTGCTACCTCTACTAAGAATCCATCATACAGAGATTACAGATTTTCAATAAGGGAAAAAAACCAACCTAGCAATAATTGCATTAATATCAAGAAGATTGGCACCAGCAAACGTAAATATTAGCACATTACGGTTGCTCAGTCGAGCACCCGCATTAAAATTTTTCGAAAATGAAGATTCACCGCCGTCAAAACGATAAATATTAAGGGTATCAAATCCAGGCACGACAAGACAGGCATCTTCAATTGCATGAACTCTATATTTTGACCGTTCAATGACTGAACGTATCTCGAGATATTCATTCGAAGGTGACGGTGTAATATCCTTGCCATTCTGAAACATCAAATTTCAGGCAGATACTGATCTGAAACGGTTTATTGTGCAGACTTTTCCTGTGGTAAATCACGTTGCTTTTCGTCAAAGTCACAATGTTTAATTATTATTCAATGATGGCTTTCTTTAACATTTTTCAAAAAATAATTCACCTCATCGATGACCCGTATGAACGGTTCAACAAAGACAGTTAGCTGACCATCACGAAGTGAGCATGGCAACAAAGACAGGCATGTATCTGTTGTACAATTTTTGCTACTCTTCAACTTTCCTATATCATCCGAAGAGATATGGTACTCCAATATCTGCTGGTATCGTTTCTCTTCGTGAAAGTTCCAAAGAGTAAATCCGAGAAATAATGCAGTCAATGGCACAATAATTCTGCTGCAGTTACATCGCATTCCTTATAAATATTCAAAACAAGGAAGTGCCAATGCATGCCCCGTTCGTTTATCAAATCATTACCAAACCTAGAAAGTTGCGAATCATTATTACCGCCATATCCCGATTATGCGTGTAATAGTCAAATCGACCTGTTTAATCTATACACTATACTTGATTGAGACTATAATGGCTTATTTCACTGCATTTTTCGTTTCAACCTAAAAAAATGTGTCGAAATAATACTTGTCGACTGATCCAACAAAATGTGCATCAAGTTTCTGAATAATGAGCAATTTATTAACAGTAAAGGTGAGGAAAAAAGAAGTGGAAACCCAAAGTCAATGAATAAAAAACACGTGAAAACTATAAAATTCTGTGAAGCATTAAACGAATTAAGTTATACGACTATAATAAATATTCCTATTAAGTCAACAGACAATAAAACTAAATCTTTCAGACCAGTGGAAAATTGGAACCTGGTAAAGCAAACATCTTATTAAAAATTCAAAAAACTTAAAACTCCTGCTGGCACCATCATAAAATAACATTTCGTGGTTCAATAATTCCAACCACCCAACATTTGGTACTGGACGAATAATAAAATGACAAATAAAACATGTGACCCATCCATAATATATAACATCTTGCAAAAACAAAAAGAATTGCACGAATACAAAATTTCATTAAGAAATGCCGTTATTCATAAGTGCACCTATTTCAGATTTGTAGAACTAAATAAGATTTGATGTTACAGATTTGAAATAGACAATTTGGTTAATACCTTGACAACAACAAAAAAAAGCAATGCAGAACTAAATAATACACATACACAGAAAAAATGAACATATGGTTGCAAAACAAATTAACAATCACTTCTGCGTATTATAAATGTGACACTTCTTTCAAAACACTTTCTCGGAAATCGTTGGCACATTTCGTCAAGTCCGCCGCAAACGATGCACAATTTAGTATTTTATTCTTATTTTTCGTAATACATTCCATTAAATCCTAAAGGGTTAAAATGAATGATCTCAGTTTGTCTTTTACCACTTGTATGCACAGTTTGCAAAAAAAAAAACAATAACTGAAAGTCAATCCACCATCAAACGAATTTTTTAACTCCTCGGTGATCAAATACATGGGGAGAAAGCATCTCAACCAATATAGGGAAGAAAATGAACATGTTCAGCGAGACACTGTTGCCCAACATTAAATAATAACTTACAGTTTCAATAACTTTGCAAACATTTTCCGGACGGTAAGAAAAGTACTGTTTTTCAACTCGTTCTAGCGTCTCATCAAACGCATCTTTCCGAGCTTGCAGTTCAGTTATTGAGATATTTCCTAAACAGCTAATGGATTACAGAACTTCAACTATGTAGTATGTTTCATTTTATCTATAAATGGTTTTTCAGTGCATATAAGAAACAAAAAAGTCTCGTTTAAAAATTAAACTGGAAGACTACACTAATTGTATTCGGTGCGGAAAGTTTATGTAATAAAGTTCCATCGCAACAGAACTTAGTTAAAGGAAGGAAGAAAGGGACAGAAAAACAAATAAATGTGGAACTAACCGGATGCACTTTTTTGCAAGGAAAACTTCGATTCTGAAAGATTTTTAACTTGTTCACGCAGTTTGAGATTTACTTCCCGTTCCTCGGCTAACTGCTTTCTAAAATATTAAAAATACTCATTAAGTACACATTAAAATGCCAAAACTCTACAACAAACTTTTCAAACAAAACTTTAAAATAAACGCTACCTCAAGTCTCTAACAGTATCAGTATCATTTTCTGCATTTCTCAAATTTAGAATCTGATTGACGACGTCGTGAGACACCGCAACCGTCCTGTACTCTTCCGGTATTTCACTTCTTTCGATCTTTATCACCTTAAACTGAGAACTTCTAGAAACTGCTAAGGTGAAATGAGAAATAAATGGTGATTCCGCTGTCATAGCTTACTTTATATTATTATTAATTTGATAAGACGAGTTTTAGATGTGCAAAATAAATCACAATGATCTTTGAATATAAATTCTTAAGTCACACATTTCATCAAATGTTCCTATTTCATAATATCAATAATAGAAATACATACGACTAGCAACATTCTCCTGAAAGTAAAAAAAAAACACCTTAGGAACATTATCGGAAGGGTTGTTTTCATCGTAGCTCTGAACTGATCCCATAAGGCAACAAATATTGTACTAAAAAGAAGTAAATCACAAGTGATACTCAACTTCCGCCTCACCTTTAATCACTATTTTTTCCTTTTCATTTTTGATTAGATAAATAAAACAAACCTGAGAGGACCTTAGGGAATGAAGCGAGTCCCTTACCGAATTCCTCACTACCTAACACTTTCCAAATAATGCAGTCCATCACTTAACACATTGTGAAATTTCAAGTTTCAAAACTCAGCTGTCAGAGGTGTGCTGCAGGATATCATTACACATATATGTATAACATTTATAATCTTCCTAAAATTCATTCATTCTCCCAGCATTATATTTCATTTATTATAATGAGATTTTACCTGAAAAGATTAAAGTTCAAATTATTCTAAATGAAATGAATCAATGTTTGCCTGACTTCTCGAACGCACTGCAAGTTCAATTTTACATCCTTAAATTCTTTTTTTTTTCTTTAAAAATATGTAATTTATTTCTATCGTATAATTCAAATTTAGTAAATCAATTCTCACTTACATCACACCTACTTCGCTCAATCGCAAACTTAATTTTTTTTCCTCAATTTACAGATGATTGATAGAAATATCAATGAGTTCTATGTGCGTTCTTCGAGGCTCGGTCGCCTAGCGACCAATTCCTTTAGGCTAAACTATTTTGTTAAAATTATTCTCAACTCCATCTATCTCTTCTTCACTCTGTTTACTTCATCTTAGCTATATGGACGATGATGATGTCATATGCATTTCGTGTTGCAAATTTATCGCATGAGTGCTGCTTGCAAATGCACGCAACACTTTCACTTTAAATCAATTGCTGAATGATTGAGACCATAGAAAGTGCCCAATATCCATTCATTCGTTTCCTAGCTAGACGACCTTATTTTTCATTCTAATTTGCATAATTTTACTTAATTTGGTTCATTTCGAGAATTTAAAAATTCCATATCTCTTATTGCTTTCGTTCGATTCAATTTGATTTAACACAGATTTCAGATTCTTCTACTAAATTCATACCTGATGAGGTTTTTGTTTTCCTATCTTAACAAACAATCTATCTACATATCCACCTATCCATTGTTGTTGGAAGTTATCAAACACCTCAAGAGTAGTGAACTATTTATTTCTGAATATATTTACTAAACAAATTAACGTCAACATGATCAAGCAAAATGAAAACTTCATGTTCTACTGATTTCTTAGATATGAATTAGCAAGAAACTTTCTTCAAAAATTCGGCTTCTTCTAAAGCATTCAAGAATTGCTGGTTTATTTTTTCACTTTCTTCTGAGAGAAGAGACTGTTTTGTTTTTAGGATGAATATTTCGATCTAAGCGGTGTGTTGAAGAGCATTCTTTATGCTGCTGCATTATATAGTATTATGTCTCGAGCTCAGCAAATTTTGGAAGGATTCAAGCTGTACGTAATTTCAGTCTAACAAATTACCACTTTTCTATTTTTAATTTTTGAAAATATATGAGAAATAAATGTGAGCAGCAATTAATGTGCAAGTTTAATTTGGTTTAATTAAATATCAATTTATTTAAATTAAGAGTGATAGTTCTGATCGTGATTATATATCTTAACGACAGTATTTCTGATGATGGCAAGTTCATACTGGCAGATGAATTTGTAGGAATTGGATGAGTTTACGTGACGCAGAAAGTGGAAAAGTGTTATGGCAGAGTTATGAGGATCTTGCATCACCAGGAAAAGAACATCAGGGTTGGTTGGTTGATTATGCAGTGAATCGTCTTTTATATGAAATGTTTTCAAATAAGACGATTGGTTTGTAATCGTAACTTACCACTTTTAAGCTAAATTAGGTGGATCTGTGTTTGTTATTGATTGTAAGTGCAAAAAATATTAACAGTTTTTAATGACTTTAAAAATTACCGATTACGTGATAGGTAGCATTTCATTATTTATCCTTTGTATTTTGTAGTACACTTAGTTCATAGAACAGCGGATGAAGGGAAAATAAACGTTGTCAACGTAGGTATGTATATTGCCAAGTTTTGCATCATTTTACTTGCTGACTTAAATATGAAGTAATTGAATTCAAGTATTTTTTTTGTTTTTTATGTCATCATTATTCAACCTCATCAATGACTTATTTCAGCGCGTGTACCAAAGAGTATCTTGAAATGCAGAGCAATATCACGTGAAATAAATTTTACTTCAGCTGAAAAAATAAATAAGTTTCGATTAGAGCAACGTGTTTATCTGAAAGGTGACATTGTTGAAGGTATTTATTTTGAATTATTAGAAGATTATTTTAAAATTACGAATAAAAAGTCTTAGTTCTCATTTGTTGCTTGTATGTTATAAGTAAGGGGAAAACTTCTGGATTTAGTGTTAACTTTATCTTAGCTAGAATTGAGTAAGTCAGTTTTTCATCACAGTATCTTCTCATCTTCCATTTTATCTCGTAAAGAGTTGTAGAATGGTTCTTCGATTTCGGATTTGTGATACCACAATCAACGAATACATGGCAAAATTTGATTGAAGCTGCACCCGAAGCACAGATGCTGCCTGCCTCATTGTTAAGGTAAGTGCACATCTACGACACTCTTCCACTTATTTCTCTGGAACCGAAATAGAAGTTCAGGATTTCTTAAGGAATTATTGCCCTTATTTCATGTATATATTAAATTGTTGAAAGTTAAATTACCAACGAAATTAAACTGTTTAACGGAAGCGCCTTTTGGTTATCGTGGATGATGTACGCTTCTGCATTTGTTTGATAGCATTTGGTGCACACATTATTTACGTTTCTTTTCTTACATGATAATTTGCAAAATTGAATGAAAACTTTTTTCTTGAAATCTAATAGTAGAGTAATTGCAGTGGTAATGTGGTAATCGAGACGAGCTTTTACGATGATAATTTGCTTGTGAGCAAATCAAAGATTCGTATCTTTTACGTGTGATATGAAAGATGGAAAAACAGTACATTTTACTTTTGTATAAACTGTTCTATTTTTGTTGCAAAAGTGGTTGTGATAAAGTTGTAGATGTGATGCAAAGAACGTGATCACTACAGCAGTCTTGTCGCTTATTAGTATTCTATAATAATTAATATAATAAGTATTAGTAGATGAAGCGATACTATAATGTGCAACTTATGTATTCACTAACTTTGGTTGACTTCTTAAATTAGTGATTTTAATACTTGAAATTGCATCCAAGTTTAGTTTACTAGAAATTCTACTGGCTGCTATTTTCTATATCATCCGCTGTTGAAAGTTTGACATGTCAAAATGATTACTGTTATCATCGATTAATTATTCATCTGTAGAATAGATACAGATGAATAGTTGCCCAGTATTGTCAACAATAACAAGGTATCTTGATACCGTTAAGATTGATATTCGAATTAGCGAAAGCAGTAGATAAAGTATTCATCAGAGATGATCAAATTTTGAATTTCTTATGACTTATGCTTTTTTTTTACTGCAATTTGATGTATAAATAATGATATTACCTGTTTATTAACGATTGCTTACAAGAAAGATTTAACTAAGCCTTTCTAATTAGCAGCTGAGCCGTTAGATTTTTATGTTTTACAACCGTTCAACACTCATTTAATATTGTTGCTCGCTTTTGAATTATCAATCAGATTGTTCGTCTGCTGTAGAAGTGTTCATATATATCAATCTCATTTTCTGATTGCGTTATCTACTTGCAGGCTAATTCAACTCTCAAATTGTCTTTTCATTTACGTGCTCCTACTTAGTTATATCAAATTAGTGTAGTTCAATCAGTTACTGTAATCAGAATGAAAGTATTAATTTATAATACACACATTTGTTATGATACCAAATATAAAATGTAATACTGAATTAACTTGAGTTAATCAAAGTTATTGATCTGAACTTTTCCGCCGTAGTCTTATTTTTATTTCACCTAGCTTACTTACTGTTTTTCAAGTTCCATAATGATGCTAAGAATTTCAGCAATAAAATAGCACGGAAATGAATTAATGAAAACATAAGTAGTGAACAAGACTTCAGGTAGCCATGTAAAAATTTCAGGATGAATCGAAAGTGCTTAATGTTTACGTTATTGATAAATCAATGGACATCATATCCGTTGCAAGATATATTATAAAATTAAAATTCAATATATGAGTATTGAATTTACTTCTTCAACAGAAGATATGAAACATTTCACGTTTCTATTCAATTTTTATCCTATCTATAAAATTTTATTAGCATATTTCGGATCATTAATTTCACAATTCCATTGTTTAATTATTGACGATTTTCCGTACGACAAAAGGATAAGAGAATTTTTGGTAGAAGTAAAATATTTATATTCCTGGAAGCACTAAAATTTCTACTGTGACACATACTATAACTTTCTTGAATTGATGTTTGTATGTAAATTTAAAGTGAAAAATTGAAATTAGATAGTCATACGTGATCATCTACTGCTTCTTCAACTTTTAGCTTCGCCCTCAATTTATTATTAATTGTTGACTTCGCTATGGATTAGTAATTTATTATTTGGTTCAATTTGCATACGATTCATTAGGTTTAAATATCTAGTAAGCGTTTGTTTTTGTAGGGTACTAATGAATTGAAACTGAATTTAACCAGTTATAATTGTTCTGCTTACTTATGACTAATTTTTAAATTTTTGAAATTTGATGTATTGCTGTGCGGTGAGATGAAAGAAGAAAAGATGCTAAAAAGTTTCTAAAATCAGCAGTAATGCAACAGTTATGGAATGAACAAAGAGGTGATGACATGTTGTCGGAGCAACTTCAACAAACAATGACGGAAAAATATCGTAGAGAGATGATGACGTCAGTGCGTAAGTGATATTTCCATAACCAAAACAGTGAAATTATAATAGAATGGAATATATCAGTTCGCTGAATTGTGCGACACCTAAATTTCAAATAATAAGCAAAGGATGAGATTTGAAATCAAAAGTTTGAATGAAATCAAAGAAAAAGAAGAATGAAATCAAAAGTTTGAAAATTTAGAATAAATAATTTTCAAATATACCTAATTTGCAAATTTCTACTACAATTCACATAATAAAAAGTATTGCATCTAATCATTCAAAAAATTTTTTGCATTAGATGAAATTAAAGTTAAATTATTTAAATTTATATAACACTGCACTCAAGAAACTGTTTTACATCAAATTTTCTTCATTTAATTTTAAGGTACTACTTAAAAGAACAAAAGTAATAATAAATTTTTCAATAGATATCTAAAATTTTACATCAAATATTGCCTGGTAAAAATTAATACAGATAATTTATAATTAATACAGGTAAAATTTAATACACAAACCTGATAGATGAATAATTAATACTAATAGGATAGAAATAAATGATACCAATCTGAAGGATAAATGATAATCCAAAATGGTTAAAATTCAATACATCTGTAAATTTAATGGTTTCTATCCTAATACACTGTTGATTTTAAGGCTTCCTATAAATATTAATTTTAATTTTACCAATTTATACCAAATTCTTTTCTTGAATAATAGCAATGAAATATTCCTTTTGAAAAGGACTGAATGTGAGATTTGATTTAATATTGCCAAAAATGCAAGGACATACTAATTTATTTGTTCTAAATACTTCAGCCCTTTTGATTTATAACATAAATACTTAATTTAAATACCGCCTAATGCTTGAAATAGTTTTCAAAAACTTAAATACACAACATTTTAATACTTGACCAGTTGGCTCAAATATCTTCAAATTTGTAATTTCGAATTTTCCATTCTCATTGTCAGTAATATTGCCTCGAAGACAATTTCAAATTATTTTACACTTCCTATATAGTATGAATAAAATTAAATTTATTCAATTTTAATATAATGGAATTTCATTATTGTCAAGTTGTAACAACCCATTAACATAATGGTTATTATGTCATTTTCTAAAGATTTTAGAAAATAATTCACATATTGCTATTTGAAATTGATATAATGTTTGTTACAAATGAAATGAACAAAATTGAATTTCAATAAATGTAAGAAAGAAATGGAAAAAAGTTTGCATATTACAGGTAGCATTTATCAGAACACTTAATAATTTAGCAAGTAAAATTACCTTCCACGCATTAAAATTACGTACTTTTTTATTTTATACAGTTAATTTACAGAAGTAAATGAGAAATAAAAGATAGTAAAAACATTTACCTATGAAATACGATATATTTAAAATTAATTTATCAATGACATTTTGCAAATTTTATTCATAACACTTTCCAGAAAACACCTCTCTCTCTCTTTCTCTGTCTCTTTTCCTTTCTCTGTTTTTTCTCTTTCTCTCTCTCTCGAAGGAATTGTGTTAAAATGTTAGAAAAGTATAATTTCTATTTAATGACACTGCACCGAATGAAAGTAACGCTATGTTGCGGAAATATTTATGTGTATTTTTTGCATTGGTATGTTTTTGAAAATTATTTCAGGAAGTGTCACTAACGTAGTTGTACGCCTCTGTGCTTGCGTGTGTGTGTGTGTGTGTGTGTGTGTGTGTGTGTGTGTGTGTGTATGTGTGTGTGTGTGTGTGTGGGAATGAGACGGTAAGTGTTAAAATAGTATTTTTGAGTTAAATTCATATTTCTAAATCAGTCAATATGGCAAATAAATTCCTCGATTCTTTTTTTAAAAAAAAGAATTTCTTAATTAACAAATTAAATCCATCGATGTTACATAATTAAATATTTAGATTAAAATAACCATTAACAACTTTAAATTAAAGTACATTTGACTGCTTTTAAAAATATTTTGATATTTGTTTTTTTTTTGCATTTCTAATAAAATGTGAGAAGAAAAATTTGCTGATAAAAGAGAAGGGAAGAAAAAGTTTTGTTAAGTAATCAATCATATTTCTCTTTCGAGTACTATTTTTACCTTAATAACTGATATTAATCAGCTGATGATAGGAATGTAATGTCAGGAGGCTGCTGCATCATTCACGCACATCTCGCTCACTTCACTTCGTTAACCTGTTTTCGAAACGATGAACATTAATTCTTTTGTCGATTCATTAAAATTAAGCAAACGTTACTGCCAAAAATTCATCTTCCTACCTTTTTACCTGTCCTTTTTATCATTCATCGATTATTGTAGGAATTTTTTTTTGTCATTGATAACAAAATTTTCTATTAAAATTAAAAATTTTTTAATTATTTTAGAAATTGTATGAAAGTAAGGATAGATACATAGTGATTCGACAAAATTATATTACACATTGAACGGGTCTACTGCCTAGCATTTTCTATTCAAAATTTCCAACAATAATATTATAATAACAATAATAATAACTAATAATGATAACAATAATAATAATGATAATAATTGTAATCATAATTGTAATTATAATTATAATAATCATAATTATAATTATAATTACAATTGTAATTATTATAATAAATAAACTTTGTAATAAATGATTATAATTATAATTATAATTGTAATTATAATCATTTTTATTATAATAGAATAATAAAATAGATTTAACTATGTCTGATTATGACTTAGTAAGAATTATGTTTTTTGGATATTATTCTTATTATTTATTTATTTATTTATTTATTTATTTATTTATTTATTATTATTATTATTAATTATTATTAATTATTATTATTAATTATTATTATTCATTATTATTATGTATTATTATTATTGCCATTATTATTATCATTAACTTTCAAAAAATAAAGAAGCAAATCGCTAATTTCCACTTAGTCTTCATTAATCATTTTTGATAATTTCCTAACTCTGTTAAATTAGTTGATTTGCTCAGTGCATGAGATTCAAATTCACTGCGCACCACATTTTATGTATCAATTCAGCTATTTAATGCTTTTTTAATTTCGAATAAAAGTTACTATTAATCATTTGTACTTATTATTTTAACTTTCAGCATGTTGGAGAAGTTCAGAAATTAAAAAAAAAAACCCTACGGACACACACATACACACACAGTCGATATTGTTCGCTGATGGAATTAATGGACGAGTGAAGGAGAAGAAAGATGAATTTGTCAAATATGAAATTCAATTTCTGGGGTTCCACGGTTTGTTTCATATTTTATTTTTAGAGCTACAAATTGCTATCTATAAATTTTGACAAGCTTTTCAAATGAACACTTAAGCCATAATTCTCAGGTATAAAGTAGGAATTCGATTAAGAGGCTTAATACTGCAAATATTTCGCTGAACTTTCAATTTAAATGTTATTAAATTTGAAAACAGCATGACCTGTTTATCGATTATCATATCGTTTACTTCTTTTCCTACACGCTAAGATATTACTGCCAATAGTAAAACAAAACTAGTTTACCTGCTATAAACATCAAAATTATCTCAGTGAATTGATTATGCAGCAATTTTTCAAAATTCATTTTTTTGATAATTTAGTTGAAAATTTTGAATGATATTTATTCCAATGTATTTTGCTTGTTTATTAAAATCATTCGTTTGTTAAATTATTGAAATGATTCACTTCATTTCTGATGTTGCACTGCAAATCATAACGCATTTCTCTTAATTCATTAAGCGATTAGTACATTCAAGTTAACTTATTTTGGACAGATTTATCAGTGCAAAACTGATTGCTGTAAAATTTATTAAATAATTAAGGAAGTTGAAAATATATTTAGCAAATATATATCATATAGCGTTTGCTTATCAATTATCAAATGTGAATTGTGCATTTCATGCCTGATAAAGTTCGTTTTTCCATTCAATTCCAAAAAAAGGCAAGTTAGTAGTGTTTAATAAATTTTGAATTTTAAAATTATTTTCAGATTTTACGGGTAGTGGTACCTCAAATGCTAATTATCATATTGCTTATTGCATATGTTTTATTTGGTTCAGCAATGTTTGTCGTTTTGGATGAAAATTTAGCGAAACAAAATTTCACAGATATTATTCTATTCTCATTTACTACAATTGCTACGATAGGTTTCTTACATTTCATCATACAAAGAGCATTTGATTGATAAATATTGCCGACAAAAAAAAAATAAAAATCATCAGGAAATTGAAATGATAGTGTTCATTACCTGAAATCACCTTGAATCGATATAGACTAATAATTATAGGTTACGGCAATATTACACCATCAACGCCATGGTCTCAATTATTTTGCATTGTTTTTTCAATCTTTGGCATTCCGATGACTTTGCTAACACTAGCGAATCTTGGAAAATATCTAACGAAGAGCTATTGGATGGCATTAGTCTGTCTGGGTAAGGTCAGTTATTTTGCCCTTTTTAAAAAATTCTGACCTTAATGCCAATTCAGGAAGTACAAAATAAAATGAATGTGAAGAGAGGGAAACAAATATAAGCACATTAGACTGTAATTGTCTTTAATTTCTAATGAGGTTAATAGTGTAAATCACACTCAACTGACGTTTACACTTATCCAACACACTATCCTAATTGGATACTTATACAGGTTTACGTAACATACAACCCTAATTTGATACTTGTACACTCGTCCACGTTTACGTGCGAAATTTTCCAGGAAATGCGCTGGCGACCGTGTGAAAATGCAAAAATGCCGCTACCAACAGTAATTGTTTTATTTATAATAACCTTTGCATTTGGTTCAATACTGTTCTACCAGAAAGGAAGAGGCTTCTCGGTGGATGATGTATATTTCAGGTTAAATATTAATTTAATTTAAAGTAGGTCGGTTAGTTAGTTCATCACATATTCCATAATTTATCAAAATTCAATAGAGGAACTGTTTCTGTTTAGTATTATCAGTTTTGCTACTGTCGGATTTGGTGATAAATTTCCAATAGCGGATGATCCGTTACGTTTAATTGCTATGGTTTGTTATTTGGTGTGGGGAATGATTCTGATGACAACAACATTTTCTATTGTAAGTAGCTATTTGAGAACGGTAAGTCATCACTACCTCTATCACTTTTCTATCAGACATTTTAAAAGTTAAAAGAAAAAATTATTCAAAGATATTAAATAAAAGTTATTGATCTACTTGGTTAATTTAACAACAATAATAATTAAAATTAAAAAAAAATATTAATAAATATAGGTGAATAAACATGCGGTTGCTTTTTTTTCTTTTCCTCTTTGGAATAGAAAAGATTTACCTAATTTGATATAGAAATCCTACTAATTTAATTAGATAAATCATAGCAAATAGCAAATGTTATTAGCATGTTAGCAATCTCTGCTAAAATCCCTAAAAATCTGAATGAAACTTGCAAATTTAAGATTCATTATTTGGGACGAAAATTACGTGGAGCACGTGATGTGCACGTTTGGTTTGGTGGTAAAAGTATGAAAGTGTCGAAATTGCTTGAAATTGTTGCCAATGAATTAAATGTAAACTCAATGAATGCTTTTTGGAATCTAATTAACGCTTTTAATTAGTCAAATATGAATATAGGAAAAAGATGAAAAGCTAGTAGTCCTAATTTCATCAAATACTTTAGGGAAAGTAATTGACGAAAATCTTAAAAAATTAATCATTGATCAAACGAATGATTTCATGGATTTACTAATTTGACGCTATTAAAAATGGCCCTCTCACAAGAATTTCTACTATGAAATAAATTTACAGGCAACACCTCGACAGCTAAAAAGTGTCTTGAGAGATCTCGATAATCTGATATCAATAGCTGCGGAGGAAAATCAATTATTGTCAAGGCGATCATCGTTTCTACTCAAAGGTCGTTGCTCAACGAAAAAACGCATTGGCTACTCGTGGCAGGTATCACTTCCCTCTGTGCATGTTTATCTTTTTCATTTTAATTGGAAAGTACTCTCAAATGATCAATTTTTTTCTGTCATAAAAATTTTGCAGGGTATCGATGAACGAAAACCTCCTTATGATCACCAAACAATTGAGTAAGTTCTCATTTGAAAAATTTCTCTCCACTTTCATAGATTTCTTCTTTACAACTATAATAATGTTTGAAATATTATTAGGTCATTTGAAATAGTAAAAGAAGAAGGAACATTACTGCATGAAAAATTCATCAAGGAACAACGAAAGATTGATAGGCATCATTCGATCGATTTAGGTGAATTAAACAGACGAACTGTTGTAAAATTTGAAGTTTGAAGAAAAAATAAACAGATCCAGTATTGTTGTTTCTTTACATGACTGAATCATCCAGTTGAATAAAAAGCATTTGAAATTCAGACTCACAAATTAAGGGTATAATTATTAAGCACGATAGATTTAACGCACAAGACTACAAGCTTTATCTCGTGCTATCTTATATACAGATTTCCTTCCAGCTATCGAATTTTTTTACATACCATGTGTAACTAAGTTGTTGTCAATTAAGTATAAAATTGTTTTAAACTTGCAAACGATTACTTTCACAAACGGACAGCAATCCGGAATGTTCTTACTTATAGATCATATTGCTGTAGAACTACAGGCTTTGTCTACTGCTTTGAGAAAGCAATCCAATTCCTTCCTGCAACTCTGGCTATATACTTAGCTACAGGGATAAAAAATTTTTCAACTTCTGCATAATAAATTGTAATACACAAGACTAACGCCTAAAAAGGTATAATCCATAAATACTGGTTCATTTATTTTCATAATGTATAGAAGAAATAAAACCAATTTATCCAAACTTGATAAGTTCATAGTAAATAATGGAATATGCTATATTTTCCCTAGGTAGATCATAAACTTCTGAAAATATCTCAATGTAGAAAATTACACTAACTGGAGACGGAGTAAAGAAGCGAAAAACTTTAATCGGCCATATCCATTTCATATTTCATTTTGTCATTGGCTCTTAACACTCTAAGGTTTGGAAGTGCAGTGGGAAAAAATTTACAGGCGGAGTTCAGAGCATGCTGTCATGTATTCAAAATCACTTCGAAAAAATTTTATTTAAATATTTTATATAAGAGGTCCAAAAAAACGAACGGACTTCATACCAGCTTCATTTCTTCCTAATTTTATTGCTGTTAACTTTTGCTGAAGCAGCAGCAGGAAATTTTTTCGGTGTTTCATGCCCAGACTCCCTCAAATGAGCAAATAATTTTGTCCGGGACTCGAAAAATTCACCACAGTAATTACATGTACCTTTTTTTGGATTTGTCTCTCCTGTTTCATTACTTTTGGCAGTCCCTGCTCTTTCTTTATTCTTTTGTGCTGAAACTGTTTTTATTACTCTTTAAACAGTCATCAGTGTAAAAATATTCCCTTTAATTTGTAATCTTAACTGGGAATTCGAAACCAAGAATTTTACCAGTACCATCTAAAATCATTCTGCAATTCGCTTTACCAATTAAGATGCTAGCATCCCAAATAATGTCAGCATTCGTCACTATTTAATTTATATATTATGAAAAACAGAGCAGTGTAAAATGAATAAAATTAATAGGGAAAGAAAAGAAAATGAAAAGAGTTTTATCTTTCTAAAATAAGAATGAATTATTTGGGTCTCAGTTAAACATGTTATTCGTAAAGCAAGAAGGTGTAAAAAAGAGAACCTTTACTATCAGGTCGTGATACTTTCGGAACTTCATTGGACATTTTCAAGAATATATTTGTCTTGTCAACGTTTACAGTACCTTTGTTGCTATGCTCCACAGTACCATTTTTACTGAATATTTCATTCGATCCATTATCCGATGTGCCTGGTTCGCTACTCAAATAATATTAATTTAAAGTCATACAGAAATTGGAAACAAGCAGATTAAAAGAGAAGTACTATACCATTAAACCGTAATGAGAAAGTTAAAAAAGTGTAGTTATTCTTACCCATCCTCCTTGCTGGCCTTATCCGAATCATAGTCAATTTTTCTTCTTTCCCTTTGCCTTTGCTTTTTTGATTTGTTTTTGACTATCTCGGCTTCCTCATTTTCCATGTCTTTTTCGTCAGCCAGTAATAAGCAGGCATCATCGTCCTTCATAGTAAAGATTTTACATTTGAAAAAAAGATTTATCTCAAGAACACCTCATGTAATATTGGTTTTAATTTGGTAAATAACAACAAATAATAGAGATGCTTCTATTTGGTGTAATTTACCATATTGTATATACATATTAACTTCGTCACTGAATACAAAACTGTATCAAAAATAAGAGTAATTTAATATGAAACGTGGGTACCTTTATATGCTTCTTTAACAAAGTAATTGTGTCCTTATGTTTTTTCGATCTCTTATGATTATTCATTGCTTTTCTATAATAAAGTTACATATATTACGAAGAAGGATTATGCAAAAGTCACTTCCAGAAGCAAAAAAAAGTGGACAAAAAATATTATTGTTGAATTAATAAGCACTTACTCAGTTTTGAATGCTTTTTCACAAAACATACAATAAAAACGCAATTCTTCGTTAAATTCCGTTTCACTTCCGCCATTACTTCCTCCGAATTCAGCATCTAAAGCTTCCTCAATTTCACGTAAGTTCTCCAGCTGTGACTGTCGTACCTCTTCTGATTCTTTGTATTCACTAGTTTGACTTCAAAATGAAAGTAGATGGATGAGGGAAAAAAATATATTCAGTGGAATTGTCCTTTCTAATAACTTCAAAATATGAACTTAATCAACTTAATCTGTGTGACGCCAACATATTTTTTGACACTGCACATCGTCAAATCAATCTAAAGAACTGGGAATCTTTGAAAAAACCCCTAAAATCACCTTAATCGTTCCAAAATTTTCAGCTTCCTATTTTCCTCCGTTTTTCTTTCTTGCTCCATCCGCTTCTCTTCCAGCTTTTTTTTGTAGGCATGAACCCGTGGATCTCGCTTTCGTACAAATGCAACCAAAGTCTTAAATTCCTATTGATATATTAATAAAAGATTTTCATTAAATACTAGACTAAAGAAATGTGCCTCACTTTCTCATAAGTAAAATGGCCAACTGATGTTCTAAAAAAATAACGAAATTCAAACTAATTCCAGCATCCCCACTTTAAATTACCAACAGATTACTAAAACATCTGAAAAAGATAACCCGAATTTCTTCATTTCTTTCCCGTTTGCTCGCTTCTCTCAATTTCTTGTTTTCTTTTTCCATTGCCCTAGCAACACGACGATTTGTTGCATCACGCATGTCAAATTTGTCTAACCATGCAAATGAGCGCACGGTGCAGAAACTTCCCCAGAATGCATAGAACGGACCAACTACCTATAAAAAAACATTTTTTATATTTATATGAAGAACACTAAGAAAAGGTATTAAAAAGAAATAATATTTCGCAGTTATTTCTGAGCCTGTATCGCTACCAATTTTTACTAAATAAAGCAATAATTACTAATAAACGAATAACGCTGTAAAACTACAGTAAGACCGCAATTGTACCTACGTCGTCATAGGTGCTGTTCTCATCACCGAAGCTTGGATATGCTTGAGGTTTTTCGTCCAAGAATTCATAATCTTCGGACGCTAAAGTATCGAAGACTTGTCTATATATAGCATAGAAACCCTGTAACATTTGCAGTCATAACATATTAAACTTCATTTACTTGACAATTAACTCTGTCCAGGGAAACTCCTTAAATGAAGAAAAATGCTCAGAATCCCTAATACTTCTTAAAAAATGAAACCATAAAATAAAGGACATAGGTTCCCATTCCTGCCGTTTTATTGTTATATTTACCGAATGCAAAATTTACAACTGAAAGGTACTGCAGAAGGAATATATACTTTGCTTCAGAATAAAAACTTACCTTATCATTGCTATCAAAACCGGAATAGCATGTTGATGTAAAATAAGGAAATAAATTAAGACTATTGTCTTTATAATGTTCGTCAATTCCTAAAAATAACAAATGCTTATTTAACGCATTTTCATTCAGATATAGAAATATGCTGATTAAATTGAAATTGTGATCTAACCAGAAATTTCAACGACTCATTTCACGTTATCCTTTAAAAGAATAGTGTATGTACAATGTACAGTTATTGTGTTTACTAAACAAAAAAAAGTAACACTAAGTATTGCCGTCTTGTTGCTGGAATTTTGTTTCTATATATCGAATAGCAACTGTCACCTAATTACAATAGCGGTTTTAATAACTGTATACTGTTATTCCTTCGTAAACATTATTAACACCTGCAATTAAGGAAATTACATTAAACTATTCATACTAACCTCCTCTTAGAATGTTTTCTCTGTGTCGATCGTACCAAGCTCTTTCGTGTGGATCACTCAAAACATCGTATGCTTGTTGTATTAGCGCAAAGTACCTTAAATCTTTCCCTTTAGGTTCAAATGAAATATTACCAAAAGCACCAGCACTTTAAAGCAGAACAATCCTCTTGAATTCATAAAGAACATCCCCATCCTGACAACTAGTCCATCAGTGCTTCTTCCACTTTGTACCGATAAAATCTGGAATTTGGATCTGGAACTTTACCTCGTGCATTCTTCTGTATTATTTGGATTTTTATCAGGATGCCACTTAAGAGCCAACTTTCGGTAACACCTTTTGATCGTATCATCATCGGCATTACGATCAACCTCTAACACATCATAATGACATCGCATTTCTCAAACTGTTCTAGAATATGCGACAATAATGACACTTTGTTATTTCAAAATCCAAACAACACCTTACAAAAATGCTGCAATAGTGCTTGCTACAGAATATTTTATGAAGTCTGATGCTTGAAATTTACGACGAAATAAACGGCAGGAGACATCACTTCTTACTGAAATTCATAAGACTATTAACCTCTCAAAACTACAAAATTTATAAGATAAACAAAAACACAAATCGAGGTGGCAAGAATAAATGAGGCATAAATTACTTTATAAATCCACTTGCTTTCCAATTGCTGGAGTGCAAAAAATATAAAGTAGATATCTGCAAGCGGCATACACTTTCTGACTTTGGAACTGATTTGATCAGTGATTACGAAAAAATGAAATAATTAACAATCACTATGGCGATGTTTTCCGTGCTAGAAACTATTAAAAAATCAATAATCAAAAAAACCGCAAGAAAAAGGAATTATCGAGAGCTTACGAAACTTTAATCTCATCCGTAAAAGCTGTGCAAATACAGACCAAAACAAAAAGAAAGTATAAAATATAACAATTTATCAACACTAAAAGTTCAATGGCGCTTCAACGAAAAGCCAGTAAATCGATATAGCAAAAACTTTCATAATTATATGCATGTATGTTATAAATGCAAGAAATTAATTACATATATTATACTGGTATATACAGCAGAAGTACAGACTTACATAAAGCAGAAAAAATTGTATTAAAGCAAAATTACAATTTAAAAAATCACTAAATAAGCAATATGTAAGCAATATAAGATACAGAAGTTCGTAACCTACTGAAATTATTATAGACTGAGTAAATGTAAAGATATCGAAAGGTAAATATTAACAATTTCATATATTAACGCTGATGAAATTTGATTCCCCATGAAGTTACTTCTTTTACTTAAATGCTAAGTGTTGCTAGCTCTTTAATGCCTACATAAATCGACATAAAAAATAATTAAAAACTCTAGAAGAAGACAAAAATCTATCAAGTTTTAATAAAACTCTACCAAACAAAACAGTAAATTCACCTCCCACATAACCGCGGAAAATACATCAGTGAATGAGATTTCAAAAAGTCACCGCAAATTGTCAGGCCACTCGGGTACATAGTATCGTCTAATAGAACCTTCTACTAAACGATCCAACCAGTTTGGAAGACCATTCAACACGTCTTCCAACTTCAGATGTTGTCCTTTGCGCAAAGTCTGGATCTATAATCAATAATTCAATTCTACACATTCTCAGAAAATGGAGAGCACATTTAAATTCCACGTAAAAGATAGTTTAAAAAAATTCCAGGTAACTAAAAGTATTTAATTACAAATAAAATATTCTACATCACAGCATCAACGTTATTCTAACCTCCTCTCGAGATGCTTTGTCAACGTCGGAATCCTCGCTACTAAAATCTTTACCATCATCATCGAAACCCAGAAAATGTTTTTTCCCAGGTGGTGTGTGCATAGGATGATACATGTTGAAATATAACTTCCAACCACAAAGTACAAGCACAGTTCCTAACGTTTTACGAGGATTTATATTTTTCAAGCGTTCATACATTGATGATCCATCTGGAAAAATATTAACAGTTTCGGTTTGAAAGACTTAATAACAACAAGGTTGATGACTTTGCAACTCAATTTGGACCATTCTTTATTCTATTTTTTTTAGCAGAGAGAGGAGTGAGTCTTCTGCAAACAATAAGAGCAAGTACATGACACAAAAAAAACTTTAAAAGCAGCAGGATTTACTGCAAACCACAAGAAATCTCCAAATCTTCACCTGGTTGTCCACTTTCAGCAGGTAATGTATGCTCCAGGAGCTTACGGAACCAAGAAAGGTTTTTTTCCACCATTAAATAACCAAATGAGAATGTTTTGTTGCTAAAAAACCTCATTGTATTATTCAACTTATTTGTCAAAATAATGAAATACTAAGGAACCGATGTAACACAAATATCACAAACACTATATACAGCAATATCTTACTTTCTAAATGGCCAAACATGCTTGGCAAACTGTGGTAGTAAAATATCCTTTGACTGTTCATCAATAAGAACCACGATTGATCGACATCCAGGTTTCAAGAGTCTGATCATTCCAAAATATGTTTCCGCTCTCAGTTCGTGCATCAATGGTTCCATTTCGCGCATTATTCTAGAAAAGCACTTTGAACTTCCTTAACTACTCCTGAAGATTTCTGACCAGGAAAATGGATTTCAATTGACTTTATTGGAAATAAGCTGAAATACCCCTTCTATTTACCTGTGTTGTTTTCTGAGTATCCGAGATCGATTACTGTCAGTTCCAGGCCCGACACTCGGGTCTTCAGGATGCCATTGATTATCATCCTCAACAGTCTGTTTGTTATTTTTTGTTTCCTGAAATACAAGCCAGAATCGGTCAAATTTAGCGAGTTAAAAAAACAGGATTTCATCGTATTTTATGAGTTCCACATTATGCAGAAATAAGAATAAACAACAAACTTGTGAGACATAAATGCGAGACTTTTCTTCTAATGCACTTGCGTAACTCAATCCATAACCGATAAAAAATATGATCAATAATGTTCCTATAGCACTCAACAGCGGCAAAGCTTCTTCCTTGGTTAGACTAAACCATGTAGTTTCGAACATTCGTACGGCAGCACGTGAAATGCGAGTAAACCACGATGGCCGATATTCATCTAACTGCAACAAAAGAAAAAGCAAAGCTATTAAACAAGCTACATTCCAGCACATTTCTAAGCGAAAACAAATAGGTTTAAATAGATTTTATAGCGTAGGCATGGAACGATAACTAGAAACACTTTGTCCAAAGCTGTTACAGAAAATAGCAAGCAATAACAAACTGAAATATTTAAACTATTACGTATCAATCATCTGTTATAGTTTATCCACAAGTGAAAAAAGCAAAAATAACCATTGGTTTAAGAGTTGTTTGATAATCTAATTTTGCAATTCCTTTGACGTATGCTTCTAGTTTCAAGTGAAGATCGTTTTCATTAATACTCTGCTTTATTAGCGAACGTTCGTTCAACCAAGCAAAACGAACTTTCTTCTGATCATAACGCCAAAGAATCAATAAACCACGTCCACTTTCCTATAAAAACAATTTCTGAAACACTGATGACATTCATTTATACAGAGAATATGCAGTCTTGGAAGAGCTTAAACAAAATCTACGCAACCATTTTTTAGCTGCAAATGAAAAGAGCCAATTTGCTTATTTCCTCTGTTATATATATATATATATATATATATATATATATATATATATATATATATATATATATATATATATATATATATATATATATATATATATATATATATATA